>JAJJWX010001809.1:0-46584 GCA_023529315.1 Papaver bracteatum | reverse complement strand
TTCAAAGTGATTGAAACATAACATGACTTTCGTCACTAGGCAAAGATGAACTTGGCTAAAGCGAAGGCTTTACCAATACACATTTCGAGAAATAGATAAGCAAGATATACTCAGCTCGAAATATCGCATGTGCATATTCTTAGTCTATATAGTAAAACGATTTTTGTCTCAAGATAGGAGATAGAGTAGATAAACATTTGAGTGATAGATAAGTTCAAGTCTCCACATACCTTTTAGTCGATGGAGATCCACTGGTTCCTTGAGTAGTCCTTCGACTTGTATGATGATCGCCAAGGAGTTCTTGAGATCAACTACACTTTCTATCCTAGTCCGAGACCTTAGCTATAGTAGACTAGAAATCAAGACTATATACTTTTGATCACTATGATTTACAAACATGCTTGAGATAGCAACGCATGCAAGTTTGACCGAGCAGTGCTCTAACATTATTGATTGGTTCCTGTTCACCATAATTTATCAAAAGATGGAACAAAACTCATAGGTTTATTCGTGGGAGACGAATTTATCTATTACCTGTAGACTTTTCTGTGTGAGACAGATTTGTTTGCTAAAGTCTTCGACTTTGGGTCGTAGCAACTCTTGGTTGTGGGTGAGATCAGCTAAGGGAATCAAGTGCGCAGTATCCTGCTGGGATCAGAGGAATAAGAGCATAATTGTACCTTGGATCAGTGTGAGGTTTATTGGGGGTTCAACTACAGTCGAGACCGAAGTTAATTTGGAGTAGGCTAGTGTCTGTAGCGGCTTAATACAGTGTATGTTTATTCTGGACTAGGTATCTGGATTTTTCTGCATTTTCGGTTTCCTCGTTAACAAAATTTTGGTGTTTGTGTTATTTATTTTCAGCATTATATTTTGTTATATAATTGAAATAATACAAGTTATGCATCGTTCAATCGATTGGAATATCCAACCTTATTGGTTGTTGATTTAAATCGATTGACACTTGGATATTGGTATTTGGTACCATCCGAGTTATCTCTCTTTGATTAGACTCGCGAATCATATTTGCTTGAGTAAATCAAATCGAGAGATTGAGATAATAACTCCTTGAGTATTTTCTATTGATTGAGTATGACTGTCTAGTTGATTCTCTATAAAACAATTCGGAGTTGTCCATACAAATTGCTAATTGAAATATTGGGTGTGGTTGTTAGACCCCCGCTTTTTCATCATCCATTGTACATAATAGTACACATGTAAAAAGACAGGTAAGAAAACTGAAGTGCACATGAAGGTGTACATAATGGTACATATGGCCTGGCACTAATTTTCCACGCCAAAGAAAATTGAAAAGACATTACCAAAAGTGAAAACCAAACACATAAAATCTTTTGAACAAATCAAACATAGAAAAAAGCATCAAGCATGGGGCAGGTATCTCTATTGTGGTGACCAAGGGTGAAGCACTTTATGCACATCATAGGCCTCTTTTGCTTCTCCCAAGCATTCTTGATACACTGTGTTCTTCGTTTACTAGGTGGAGGAACAGGAATATGAACAATAACCTTATCATTAGGATCATAAGTCCGCAACTTATCATAATTGGGGATTGGAAAGATGATCTCATGGAATGTCATGTTGTACCATTCAGTGGTGAAGTATGGCTCAACAAATGAATATATGTTCTCCCTCGTAGCTTGAATGGAAGCACAAGAATGTGCACAAGGAAAACCATTAACTTTCCACCTGTGATATGTACAAGTTTTATGCAATAGATCTACAAAATGAGACCGGAGAGACGCGACTTTATAAAAATTTTCCATGGACTGAGTAACACTTCAAGTACGATCAATGTCAATATTTTCCTTTAGTAAAGCCTCATATTTGGGAGTGAGCCTAGTGTTGAAATTTTCTAGACCTTCTATCCTTCTCTTAGAATTCTTCTTCATAACCATCAAACTAACATAATAAAAACACAAAACATAAAACCAAAACATAATCTAGAAGGAAATCAAAACATGTGTACAACAATGTACACATTAAGGAAATTCACGTGTTCAACAATGTACACACATTTGCAGAATCACAGATAAAACATGTGTACAAGTATCTACAGATCAAGCAAATCCATGTGTGCAAAAATATAGACAGATAAATATGTGTACAAGGGAAGATGTACACGTCAACGAAAATAAATGAATGAAACACTAAACATAGAACTCAATGTATCGCATCGAGAAGAGCAAAATAAGGCAACTTTTTGAAATCAAGAATCCATTTGTTGAAGGACTCGGAAAGAGTTGAAGAGTGAGCACTATATCTGCATACAGTGGAAAATGCATTTACCAATTTATCCTTTTGAATAGTCCTGATATAGTTAGCAACATGTCCACATCCAATTGCATGCATGCCCCGCAAAGCTTCTTCAAAGTTAGTTGTTGTGTAAGAGTAAGCATCTTTGTAAAAAAAATCAATAATGACCTTAGAATTCGCATCACCTGATCCAATGGGGAGATTGCACTTGATGTGGTAAAAATAATAGTTGTGATATGAATTAGGAAATACTTTTGAAATGCCTTGTAAAAGTCATTATCCACGATCACTAAGGAAAATAATCTGACGACCATCGACAACTTGTTTAAGATTCTCCAGAAACCAAAACCAATTATCTTTGTTTTCAGCAGAAACAAGAGAAAAAGCAAATGGGTAAAAATCATTGTTTCCATTAATACATGTTGTAGCGATCAAAGCACCCTTGAATCTACCATATTTCAGGGCCACTAGAATAAATTGCAAATTTTATTAAATAACCTGGGGCTAAAAGAGTAAGACCCATAATTTTCAGGGTCATAAGAATAAATTTCTCTTTTACAAAAATAAATAAGGGAAAAATACCGGTTGGTCCTTCTTTAGGTGGTCCCATGTCTGTTTAGTCCTTTCAGAAATCATTTTTTCCCATAATTATTTAAAAATATTAAATGGACCAAAGTACCCTTCCATGTTAATTTCTACTTATTTTAAATTTTTTAAATTTTCTTCATATTTATGATGTGCAGACAATATGCACACTGATTTTATGTGCATACAATATGCACACCAATTATAATATTTCAGGGCCACTAGAATAAATTGCAAATTTTATTAAATAACCCTGGGGCTAAAAGAGTAAGACCCATAATTTTCAGGGTCATAAGAATAAATTTCTCTTTTACAAAAATAAATAAGGGAAAAATACCGATTGGTCCTTCTTTAGGTGGTCCCATGTCTGTTTAGTCCTTTCAGAAATCATTTTTTCCCATAATTATTAAAAAATATTAAATGGACCAAAGTACCCTTCCATGTTAATTTCTACTTATTTTTTTGTAGCAATTCATTCGTCAAAATGAACTCCTGTTAATTTATACTTATTTTCTACTTATTTTTTTTCAGAAATCACCTTTTATCAGGAGTTTATTCCAGAAATGAACTCTGATAAAAACCTATATAAACCAGAGTTCATTCCAGATAAAAATCTATATAAACTAGAGTTCATTCCAGAAATGAACTCCTGATAAAAACCTAAAAAAACAGAGTTCATTACAGAAATGAACTCTTGATAAAAACCTATATAAACCAGAGTTCATTCCTGAAATGAACTCTTGATAAAAACCTAAAAAAACAGAGTTCATTCCAGAAATGAACTCCTGATAAAAACCTAAAAAAACAGAGTTCATTCCAGAAATGAACTCCTGATAAAAACCTAAAAAAACAGGTTGTAAAAACCTAAAAAAACATAGTTCGTTCCATAAATGAACTCCTGATAAAAACCTAAAAAAACAGAGTTGTAAAAACCTAAAAAAACATAGTTCGTTCCATAAATGAACATCATAATCATTCTTCATCTTCTTCGACGTCTTCAACAGCAACAGCAGAAAACATCATCGTCTTCAAGCAGCAACATCGTATTCATCACGTTCATCATCTTTAACACGAGCAGCAACAGATCTTGAAAGTCTTTATCGACGTTCATCGTCTTCATCATCTTTAACACGAGCAACAACATATCTTGAAAGTCTTCATCATCTTCATCTTCATGAGCAACAACAACAACATGAGTTTATGTAAAAAATGAACTTCTTCGTCTTCGTCTTCGTCATCTTCAACACGAGCAGGAAGAAATCAAAAACAAATAATAAAAAAAAAAACGGATTTAGATTTTCACCTCCGAATCGCCATTGTTACAACATCACGAAGATGAAGATGGAGATGATGAACTCATACAATCTTCTCTGCCGTCTTTATCATCTCTGCAAAATCAAAAACCTAGCAGGAATATGAAGAAAAAAATGAGAGAGAAAAAATAGATTTGAAAATATGGAGGTGAGAGAAAGTAAATCTGAAAATAATATCTTATCTGTTGAATTGAGTATATATGTCCTAGGGTAACGTCATGGATGATGTAATAGTCCCAAAAGGGTATTTCTGCCACTACAAGATGACAATTACATCATCCATGATGTCACCCTAGGACCAAACCATTATTTCTAGGACCAAACTATAATTTAGTTTTCCAAATAGAACCAAACAGAAAGTTGACCGAGTCAACTGGACCAAACTCATCCTAATATATTATTTTCAGGACCTATTGGTATTTCCTACATAAAAATATGGTAGGTGTCTGTAAATAATACTCCCGGAATCTAATATGATGCAAACGACTAGAAGATGCCTAAAAAATAATAACTTTCTTTGGAATTTATAAAGCTCACAAGTCAGCCACAAACAGGTGATAGAAATTGCAGCTTTTTCCTGAAGGTGTTGAGTATACTAAGCAATTGACTATTTGTTAATGATCTGATGTAAATGATAATTTGTGCCAATAATCTATGAGTCTTAATTTTCTAGAATGAACAATCCTTTAAGGTAGCCGTGATTTGAAGATCTAGAGTTCTTAGGCCAAAAGTGGAAAATGATCACTAATTAGGTTACAAGCTAGTTTATTATCTAAGAAATCACTATAAAAATGATCGAAAACGCAAGTTGCCAGTCCACCGTTTGTTTGTTGGTGTCAATGTGACGTTTTTTTGACCTTCATTTCCTTAATGATCCACATTTAGTCATTTGGGCCCGTGGCGGAACCACGCTTGGACTAGGGAGGACAGTTTTCCCTAATTTTTGGCAAAAACAAAAGCAGTAGAGATAATTTGGTCCAACGAAATATTTGTCCTCCCTATTTTATTTTTTCTGGTTTACAGCTAACAGGTAGCACACCTTCTTAAAATTACCTTCATGAAAGAAACTTGGTAGCATATTCTTGTTACCATTAGGTTCTCTAATCTGTGCATAGTAGGGATCTTGAATGACAACACGAGTGGGAGTCTCTCGTTTTGTGCAGCATGCATACTATTGAATCTAATCAATTGTTCAGTAGAATAAAATTTTACTCAGAGGAGAAAACGTTTAAAAAAAAATGCGGCCATCTGCCGCAATATACTTGTCCCTTCCTACCAAAACTTTCTGGCTCCGCCTTTGATTTGGGCCCTCGGTTTAGCGCGCACACTTAGTATTCATTGAGCACATAGCTACCAACAACCAACGGATTTTTTATTTATTTTTTAACCGACTCGTTTGGATCTGATTCACCTGAATCTAACTCATTATATCTGATTCAAAAATAATAAAGTTGCAAATAACATTATTCCAGTTAGATATGTGCTAAACGAGTCATGTATAAAAAGACATACGACTCGAATAAGTCCAAACCAAATGTACGAACCGAATTATACCTCGAGCCAGACATCTGACTCGAGTTAGATGCAAGTTGGGTTCAGATCGCGAGACAGATCCAAATAAACACGACGTAAATAAAACAACAAATGATCGGACATCTGACTCGAGTTAGATGCAAAGTATGTTGAAAATCAGTGAACCCCGTAACTAAAATTCGTCTTCCTAACAGTAAACACCTGACTGAAACCATTCCCAACTAAAAAAGGTCGGTCGTAATCTTTGTGTAGTATTCATTATGTAGAATTCATTATTCATTCATTCGCTAGTTGAAGAAGTAAAAAAAGTGGAACAAAGACTGGGTCTTCCATAGTTATGGATTACCAACAAGTGGAAAAAGAAGAAGAAGAATTGAATGACAATTTTAATTCCTATTACTATCATCATCATCCTAAAAAAAAAAGAAACAGTAGTAAAACCTAAATCATCATTTCCTTTTTACTTTCATCATATCACACTACTTTACTTTTCAATTTCTTCACTTGTAATTGAAGCAAATGTGATTTATAGTGACCCGGAGCTTACTGGTTATAATAATTTGATGTCAGTACTTAGTCAGTACAAACACTTCTTACAAGATCTCTAGTGTATTTTTCTCAATTGGGGTTTAAGTGAATTCCATGGGTCACTTCTGGGCTTCCTCCTGGTTTACTTTACTTCTGATTCTTCACAAATTTTCTGAATTCTCTGTTGCTGCTGATCAGGATGGTATGTTCAAATTCCAGTTATCCTCCCCCCATTTTTATGTTCATCACCATGTATCTTGATTTATGGCTCTTTTAACAGTTTCATTTTCTGATTGGTTTATCTTTACTTAATTGACAACTATAATGCATTCTATTGGATTAATTGCCTGAAATGTAGAGATTAGTACTGGCCTAATATTGTGTCATACGCTAAAATTGACTCTGGTGTAATTGTCAGGTTTTTTGAGTTTATATTGTGGCCGAACACCGGGTTTCACTGATTCTTCAAACATCTCATGGGTTCCAGACAATGCATATCTGACTACCACCAACACAACTAATTTGAATTTCATGGATGCTAGTTCATCATCATGGATTCCGATACGGTTCTTTCCGAACTCTAATGACGTTCGTGCGTGCTATAAATTGCCAATGCAAAATATGACTGAATCTGACCAAGTTCTTGTTAGACCTCAATTCTTCTACAAGAACTATGACGGATTACAGAAGCCTCCAGTGTTCTGGGTGTCTATTGGGAGGGCTAATGTTGCAACTGTGAACCTGAGTAGTTCAGATCCATGGATAGAAGAGTTTATATGGCCTGTTACAAAAGAAACACTCTCGTTTTGCTTGCACGCTATGCCTGGTGGTGGTTTTCCTGTCATTTCTAGGCTTGAAATTCGCCCACTTCCTCAAGGAGCTTACAAAAGTGGCATGACTGATTCCCTGAATAAGTCGCTAAGGAAGAGTTTCAGGGTAAATTGTGGTCAAAACAATGGATCAATAAGGTAAGTCAGGATGTTTCTCTTTTCCTCATTGTTTTCTTAAAAATTTGTTATAAATGAGGGATGAAATTAACCACATGGGATCCATGTCCTCTTGTTTATTAGTCTGGTTGACTGACTTCTGTAAGAATTCAGGTATCCTTTTGATTCTTACGACCGTGTATGGGATGTTGATCAATACTTTTCTCCTTCTCATTTGTCAACTGAGTACAACACTCAACTTCTCATTAATACATCTGGCATTTTGGAGAGCCCACCTGTTGCCGTTCTTCAAACAGCGAGAATTCTTGCAAGGAAGAATGACTTGACTTATGACTTCTCCCTTGATACGTTGGGAGACTATTACATTGTTCTTTATTTTGCTGGAATTTTGCCCGTCACCTCAGTGTTCAATATTTTAATCAATGGGGAAATTATGAGTACTAACTTCACTGTGAAGAACTCGGAAGCTAGTGTCATCTTCTTTTTAAAGAGTGGAATCCAAACCTTGAATATCACTTTGCAAAATGTTAGCTTCTATCCACAAGTGAGCGCCATTGAGGTCTATGAGCTTGTTGACATCCCTTTGGAATCTTCTTCAACCACAGGTATATTAAGAAATATGCTTGCATTTTTCAGCTTCATCGAAAGTGAGCTTTCTTCTAACTGTGTGAGATTCAACATCATCTTTGCCTCATCCTTTTACACGTGATGCAGTTTCCGCGCTGCAAGTTATTCAACAGTCCACTGGATTGGATTTGGGATGGGAGAATGATCCATGCTCTCCGACGCCATGGAAGCATATCCAATGTGAAGGAAGTGTAGTTCGTTCACTGTGAGTGCAACACATCATGACCACTTCAACTATCTTCGCCAACTTATCTAATTATTTAAATTTGTTTCTGTACCCATTATACATTTTTTTGTCTTTTCAGGATGCTTTCTGACATTAGTTTGAGAACGATCGGCCCGATGTTTGGTGACTTGCTAGATCTTACAACACTGTAAGTTCTTCATTTGCTAACTGATTTTTTTTTCCATGTCCGTTTTATATTTATGGGTAAAAGGTTCTGAAATCATCTAGCCATCTACTTATTTTCTTCCTCTTATGCAATCCAGGGATTTGCACAACACATCACTTACTGGGGAGATACAAAACTTGGGCAGCTTGCAGGAACTTGAGAACTTGTAACTCCTTTCAACTCTACATAATCAAATTGATCACTGGCTTCTTTGAGTTGAATGCGAAAAATTAAAATCGGATCAATGGTATGTATTGATCTTGCAGGAACTTAAGTTTTAATCAGCTCACCTCCTTCGGTTCTGACTTCAGCAGCTCGACTAGCCTACTAACTCTGTAAGTTTCTAGAACCAGCGAACACAACTTACTCACCACTAAAAGTTGAATTGCAGTGTTATTATCATCATAAAATATATAAGACCTGTTTATTTGGCCGGGGTATGCAAATTTAAAACTTTCTCTTTTGGTTCCGTGTGAAGGGACTTAAAAAATAATACTCTACAAGGAACAGTTCCAGATAGTTTGGGAGAATTAAAGGAACTACAATTACTGTAAGTTTGGATATGTGTCTGAGTCAATTAGTAACCTCTTTTCTGGTAAAATGATTCCTGAAAATTAATTGTATCTTTTGTGCAGAAACTTGGAAAATAATAAGCTTCAAGGCCCCCTCCCCCAGTCCTTAAACCGGGCAACATTGGACCTTAGGTATAATTTGGTGATTCCAGCTCATTATTTTTGGTGTTCGGCATCTTATCCATATCCTTCTGTGCAGAACAACTGGGAATTTGTGTCTTTCCTTCTCCCATTCAACATGCAACGGTCTTTTAGATAATCGCTCAATGGAGACACCTCTGGTTACAATTGTTAGCAAAAAGAAGCAGAAGGTTGCCCATGATCGGAGAGCTATTATAATTGGTTCTGTTGTGGGAGTCTTATGTGCCCTCTTCTTCATATCACTTATTGGATACTTGTTCTGGAGGAAGAAAAAGGAATCTGAAATCACTTCGACATCATGTATGTAATGTTCAAAATCTAATTCTGATGTCAATGACATCCACTGTTTAACTCATACCACTGTCTTTCTGACGTTTTAGCTACAAAACTGGCTATGCGGAATTGGAATGCAGCTAGAGTTTTTTCTTACAAAGAGATTAAAGCTGCTACAAGAAACTTTAAGGAGATTATAGGTCGTGGTAGTTTTGGTTCTGTCTACCATGGAAAACTTTCAGATGGCAAATTAGTAGCTGTAAAAGTGAGGCTTGATCGAAGCCAGCTCAGCTCTGATTCCTTTGTCAATGAGGTTTGTCATCTAAACCCTTTCAGCTTTTCAGATACTGTTAGTTTTCTGAGTGGCTTGTGGATTTTGTGTCCCATTTTCCTTATTTTCTGCTTTTTTTTTTGTCCCCTTCTAACTATGATGCTGTACAGGTGTATCTTCTGTCCCAAGTTCGGCATCAGAACCTTGTATCCTTGGAAGGATTTTGTTATGAATCGAAACACCAAATTTTGGTGTACGAGTATTTATCTGGTGGTTCACTAGCTGACAATCTTTATGGTAAATGACGCTCACTAATTTCGTTTACAGATGGTTACCTCTCTGCACTGTTATACCGTTGGTGGGTCCTTCATTTATGTGATGTTTTTTTCATCAAACTCTAACTCTCACCTTTTCAGGTCAAAATCATAAAAAAGTCACACTAAGCTGGGTGCGTCGACTGAAAATTGCTGTTGATGCTGCAAAAGGTAAGGAATTTGATTTGTCTGATCAAAGGATTATATAGTATGAATATGATTAATGAAAGGAAACCATAAATTCTGCATTGTCCATCCCTTATTGTTGGCCTTAATATAAAAGTTCAGGGCTGAAGGTGGTGTTATATAAAAAATGGTTAACATTGGCAGTGTGTTAAAGCAGACGGTGCTGAGGACCTGTTGCTTAGGTGATTCTCATGTAGCAGGTCCTAGTTGGCGAAGTGAAAAGCTGTGTAGTTGGCTTTTACCTAGGGGTTACACCGACATAGAGTTAGGAACATGTATATTGGATAAGTAACATCAAATGAGTATAAGTGCGCCAATATCATATTTTAACATCTATCTCTCTCTTTTCTTTTTGACATCTTAGACCATAATATTTTCCGACTAATTTATACTCCCTAGTTCATTAACATGTTATCTACTAGCAGTATCACTGTGTCCTCGTATATTAATATATTATTGTCTTTGTATCCGTGGTTCTCTAATACGTCTCTGTTCATGTTTTCTGGTGAAATGTTGGTGTATCTATGTTGTTTAGCTCTCCTTCTTGGTTTTGATGCGTATTGCTCAATATCTGATTCCAATTGAGAGGATGTGTTCAATTGTTTTTTGAAGTTATCTAGAAACACACATAGCAACTTGTGAAAAATTTGTTTTATGGAAGGAAATAAACATTCAATAATTTATTGGTGACGTACTATTTATTTTTTCATGAAACAATTTCAAACACTTGGCGCTGTTACCAATTTGGATTGCATCATCATCAGCACTTTTACCTTTATAAAGAATTGGAAGGTTTGACGAAACATCTTTCTGTGGCAGGTTTGGATTATTTACATAATGGAAGCGATCCACGAATCATACACCGTGATATTAAGTGCAGCAATATCCTTTTGGATTCGGAGATGAATGCCAAGGTCTGTGACTTTGGTCTTTCTAAGCAAGTGTCAGTGGCAGATGCAAGTCATGTGACCACTGTGGTAAAGGGCACTGTTGGTTATATTGATCCCGAGTAAGTTCTTCCCAAGAAAAAGTTGTTATTTTTCTAAGCATGATCCATAAATAACTTGCTCTGTCTTCTATGCACAGATACTATTCAACTCAGCAGTTAAATGAGAAAAGTGATGTCTATAGCTTTGGTGTTGTGCTCTTGGAGCTCATTTGTGGGCGAGAACCCTTGACTCATGCTGGCTCTCCAGATACCTACAACTTGGTGCTATGGGTATTCTCAAAATTCTACTTTTTCTTACTAAAAAATTTCAGTACTTGTGATGTAATTCCAGGCATGGTGTAACAAAGTTCCTGTTCCAAAGTAGTTTTAATATCATCTACTTAAAATCCTGTCTAGTTCATCTGCTGGATCCCCATGAGCCTACGACTGCTTTTCTTGGCCGGGAAAAGCCGAGGAAGGAGGAAAAAAAAATTAAACAGACATTGCGATCAAAGTCAGAATAGTCCCATTCTATAGTTGCACCTGTTTGTTTCACTTGTGCTACAAGGGTTGCACTTTTGCAATTTTTAAGTTTAAAACCTTCACATCTACTTACAAAAGCATGTGATGAGAAAGATAGACAATGATGTCCCTGAAATGGGTGAGTTTAGTCTGATCCCTTGATACCATATAGGGTGCTGCCTTTGCGTAAATGACGCAGGTCACAGTGAGCAAGTTTAATTCCTTTTGGGATGATATAGCATTTAAGGCACACTAGATGAGCTGTGCGGTGCATGTTTTGACTTCAATCGCATTTGGAAACTCTATTGTCAATTTCTTCAGTTCGGGAGAGCTTTAATAAATTGAGTTCTTTATAGCTGGTGAACGTGGACTTAGAGAATACTGGATATGTTACCTAGGGACACTAATTCATTACTATATGCAGCAAGTATGGAGAACAAGTTCTTATTGCTAGTAACTTGATATATTCGGTAAAGAAAAGCATGAAACATATTGAGCTGATGGCATGGTACAAATTTATCAGATAATTTTAATAAACTTCAACTGGAAAATTTGCTTGCAGGCGAAACCTTACTTGCAGGCTGGTGCTTTTGAGATAGTTGATGAGAGGATAAAAGGAAGTTATGACTTGGAGAGCATGAGAAAGACAGCCTCTGTTGCTTCAATGGCCGTAGAGAGAGATGCATCACAAAGACCAACAATGGCTCAAATTTTAGCGATACTTAAAGAAGCATACAGTATTCAGCTTTCCTGCGTATCAGACCAATTTTAGGATTTCCTTTTTGTTCATCTTTGTATGTTACCTAATAAAATCTATAGAAAAGTAAAAACTATGATGAAAAATATGTAGTAGTTTGAAAAATGTAATATTATTATTATAGCAGTAAGTCAGCCCACTCTTGTATAAAATGTTCATTCACTAACAACATCGACTGCGCATTAACTATTTGACATACCTTTTTTTGCATGCCAATGGGGCACTAGCCTCCGTGATAAGTTGGTTACCACAGAAAACCGGCCTCCGTGATAAGTCTGGTTACCACAGAATACCCCGATGTCAAATAACTGTAATTTCATAAAATAAATGACACTGGGTGAGATATTAGACCATTTTTTTTGGCTGTCCACCACTGTCGCCCCTCCAAGTACAATAACAACTGAAGATACCAAAGCATTACATATCTCTAACTAATCACCATGGAACAGTTTCTTTTACTGTTTATACATTGACCCAGCAATATAACTGCGCCATCAGGTTTAAGCTTTCTACATGTTTGCACAGACGGATCTCGCAACAGTACAGTTAAAATAATAAGACAAATAAATAGACAGACCAAACTGTATACCAACTATAGTTCTACATAATCCCATAGGTAAGCACTGGACACATCCCATGCACCCTCCTTTTATACAGACAATAGGAGAGAGGACCATGTGTTCATCAAAAAGAAAAAAAAAGTTCTGAAATTAGCTTTCTGAATCTGATTGCTTTGGGAGGCTAACTCCACCATTCATTCGCGCACGCGCTTCTGCAAACATCCTCTGCTGTTCGGCTAATGCTTCTTCTTCAGTCATCTCAGCAGCACTGCTCCATTTTCCTTTTGGGGAATCCTGTAAAAGAAGTACGAGACTATGTCAAATAATCACATCATAATAACTTACATGTACATCAAAATGACCAAGAATCTCGTCAATAAACATACCAGAGTCTCGAGCTTATGCTGTTCATATGCAGAGTAGACCTCTTCAATGTATTCCCCAAATCCTAGAACCTGAAGAGAAACTATAATTAGATAGTGCAAGCAAGATTTCAATTATTCATCCGAACAACCAAATTATTGTGACAAGAATCCTGAGCACCCAGGGATGATTGCAAAGCCAAAGATAATGGATCTTAACATTAGCCATCATAAAACAAGCTATATGCATGCCAAATTCATTATGCCTCCAATTACATAAATACAAGTATCTACATGAATTTTGATACTGATATCCGTCATATTCTTCTACCAACACATTAAGCAGAGCATAATCTTGAAATTTCTACAGATTGAATGCTTAACTATGCTCCAGACAAGAAGTGTGTGGCATAAATAGGCAAACTATAATGAAATTCCACATTCAAATAATTAAAAAGATCCTTTGCAGACCAAAGACTTCCTAATGCATCGAAGGAAAATAAGTAAAGTTTGGACAGAAAAAAGACCTCGAGTGCCTTCAGGACATGCTCAGGTGCAATTGTTCTTTTCTCCTCCCGATTGCATACTTCATTGGATTCCGAAGAGATGAGGTTGATGAACTCTGCAAAAACATAATACAAAGGAACAAATTATTTTATTTCTCCAAGGAATACATATCAAACATTTAGCTCTAAATTACAATATGAATTTGTGAAACATAATTTCAAAGACATCAAGAACTCGTCCCACTAATAGTGTTTACTACTGTGTCCTTCTGTGACGACTGAATTTGGTGCGTCCTTCTGTGACGCCTGAATTTGGTAGGATGGAAAACCGGGTATCAGAAGCCTATCCTCTAGAGTTTATACTTCCTGATGTATTTAGTGAATATACATGTTTCCTGACCAGAGCAAATCAAACTTTTCATCTAGGTTCCAAAACATAACCCCGCAGTGACTATCTGATACAGCATACTGGTTTACATCAATACAGCAGTAAGGATCAGACCTTAGAGAAACACTTCTAAACATATACAGAAGATTAGTTCCAGCTATCAAAAACCATGATCGAGAATATTAACAAAATTCTATTCCGGGTAGTCTCGAACATCTAAGATCCATTAATTTAGCTTATGAAGGTTTTTAATTGCTTACAAGGTTACAGCCTCACACATTTGGTAACTATGCCATAGTTTTGAAACTGTTTATTCTCTTCTCTTCCACAGCAGTAGTATACAAAAAGAAAAGGAAAAACTTCAAATTATATGCTTCACTACCTCAAGTGCATCCTCCCTTCCTGGTCACTAAACAAGGATATAATGTGTATACAGACTTCTGTGGGTTTTACGAACTTCTTAATCACCCTAGATAATTGCCAGCGCATTTTATATGGAAAAATTAAGGTACCAGCCGTCTTAAACTCTCAAATGTCCTAGCTAACAATATAACAGACTGCAATACAAGTAATTAGGGGAAATAAATGAAATAGACCATTTTTTTTCTCACCTACGCAACACTCAACAAGAAGATCTTGAGCATCCCTTGCAACACGAACATCTTGTGGAAGCATCTCCTTAATAATCTTAAACATGGTTGCTGAAAATTGATAAGAAACAGAAAAAAAATCACATGAATAACACTGAATGAGTGACAAATCTCGCAAGTTGCAAGGCCAGTGTACATTAGCACGCATAATAGTGTCATAGATAATTAAATTATGATCCAAAGTTTCAAAATTTTAAGAAAAAACTGGTAAAAAAAAAAGTACCTTTAGGTAAGGTAACATCTTCCTTATTCTTCCCGACTATGTCCATGGGTTCCATTCTGCGATTCAGAAAATAACCTAAAAACAGAGATCAAAACAAACAACACAGGATTTAGACTGAACTGGGGTATACCTGAATATTGTTAGAGGAAAGATGTAAGCTTGACGATAACCGACGGGTTAAAGAAGAAGAGGGGGATTTTTATGAAGAGATTCAATGAATCGATGAAGATATAACTCGAGAAGAGAAAGGAAAGCTGAGTACAGGAGGGAATATCATAGCTGATAAGAGAAAATAAATAGACGATGAGATGAAAGGAGGAGTTTTTTAGGGGACGAATAGAAGAACAATTAGGGCATCAAATTGAAGAAAATCGAATTTCAGTGAGAGAGAGAAAAAAAAAAAGTTTTGTGAAATTACGATGTTGCCATTCTATTGGATTGACCAATGCCAAACATTTTGGGAGCTAATTTCACAACTAGAATCAGGAGTTACTGTCCGAACTCCGAAATAACTCGGAAAATCAGAAGTATTCTGGCTTCTAAAAAGAAAAAGCATATGTACTTTGCTTCAGTATGTTGCTCCGTTTTTGCTTTTTTCAAGGAAGGTGCCCTCTCACATCACACATTATTGACTTTACTCATGATCGGAACAAGATTCGACCATGATATATTATCATTGAAATACCAAGAAGTTTTTTTTTTTTTTTTTTTTTTTTGGAAAATCACATTTCAATTCATTCAAACCAAAATAGTGATTACATGATTGCTTACAAGATTATCAAAAACACCAAAATACAAGATAATCAAAACCCAAATACAAATGATGACACCAATTGCAAATACATCGCGAAGAGAAAGAGCCATGCACCGCAAAGATATCCAATTTTTGTACCAGTAATATTGACGAAAGATGGTGTGAACCAGAATCAACTCCGACCATTTGAAATAATTATCTTCGTCTTCAATAAGAGATGCTCCAAATAAAATGGAGTAATTTGCCCAAAATCTTGTAGATACAAACGAATCCGGATGCCCTAAATCCCTTTTGTTGAAGATGAATCCAAAGCGAATCCGAGCAGAATCATTGATGTTATTGATGAATCGAGAATAGCAAGCCAAGAAACACCATGGAGATTTGAGAGAATCGCTATTAGAGCGAAGAGAAAATCGTCCCAAAGACGAAGAGAATATCGCCCAAATAGCGAAGAAATGTGTCCATAGACACCAAAAATAACAAAAACAAAACCTAAAACTACAAATTGCTCTACTTTTATTCATAAAAAACAGAAAATCCTTGCTCAGATCTAGCCCAAAAGGACTAAATCTGAGCAAGAAGATGAAGAAGCTCTAGAGTTTTTTTTTTCTTAGGAGAGAGAAGTGAGAAGAGAGGAGGGTACTAAATACCAAGAAGTAAAGAAGTTTAAAAAATATCCTAATTCGTCTCCTTTCCATCTGTTTTGGATATTGAAAAGATTACAATATGTTGTTGTATTAACATAAGTTCTGAAATTTTAAAATTAATGACTTCAATATTGTTTCCTTGAAAATCCTTGCTAATAGAATATCTAAGCTTCCTACCTTCAACATATATTCCTTTAAGCAGCATCAAAGTAGGCATGGAATCACTTTGGAAAGACCACTCCATTCTATTGCGCAGCTAAAAGTTGTTTCTGCTCCTCTTCTTCCTGATTCCTCTCTAGTATTGCAATTGCAGGTAGATCCCCTGACTTCAATTGTGTATCTTGCAAAATGTGTAAGTGTTATACCAATGCCAGAAGAAGATATAGGATTCATCATAGTTAAGGCTATACTGAATTTGTAAGCAATTTTTTCTTCTAAATTTCTATTTTCAACTGTACAAATATTCGGACATTCAGACAGTCATCATTCATAGGATTGTAGTATAAGGTTTGAATGATATAGTAGCTTGGGGATGATGCAGTGGATAAGATGTTTATAAATTGAACTATCTTCTCTGTCATCGCCGCACTATATTTTTTTTTCTTTTGTAAAAACCCAATCACATTTGGATTTCCAGATATGCCAGGTAATAATACTACAAAACTCAGGCCATTGCATCACAAAACCATTTCTGTTAGTATTAGAGAATCAAGAATTCAGCCAATCATGAAAAATCATATTATTTTCGACCACATAATTCATACTAAAATTAGTGCATCCAAACCTGGTTTGCAAAATTGCAAGTCATAAAATGCTAAGTTAGAGATTCCTCACCACCATTGCAAAGAGTACATATAGAATTTACATGAGGAATGGCTGCGGCTATCCTCAAATTGTTTGAGAGGATAGCTTTAGCTGCTTTCCACACAAAAGTTTTGACTGAGGGGGGAACTTTCATCTTCCAAATTTGATTCTAATCTTTGTTATTATCACCTGTTGAATTGATTTTGTTATACATCAATTTTACCGTAAAATTACCTTTAGTACTTAGAGCCCATTCAGCTGTATCTTCATCGTGAGTTGTTAGGCTTATTTTTAGAATACAGTTTAGGCTTATTTTTTTAATACAATTTATTGTATTCTGATCAAAACAAATTCTCGGTTTATCCATGTTCCATGTTTTCGCATCGGTATCAATTGGCCTACCATTATTATACAAATAATCATTTCAGACATTTATCATAATTCCTATACCTACTTTCCACAAAAAATACCTTTGTATTTTTTCAACGCCATTAAAGATGCCTTTCCAAACACAATTGTCCTTTGATTTGGTTTAATTTTTATATGAAGAATATCTGTATTAAGATAATATTTAAATTTTAAAAGCTTAGCATAAAGGGATTCTGGATTTTCCTTCAACCTCCACCCCATTTTTGCCAACATGGCAAGATTAAAGTTTTCTAAGTTTTGAAACCCCATTCCTCCCTCAGACAGGGACTTACAAATTGTTTGAGAGGATAGCTTTAGCTGCTTTCCACACAAAAGTTTTGACTCAGGGGGGAACTTTCATCTTCCAAATTTGATTCTAATCTTTGTTATTATCACCTGTTGAATTGATTTTGTTATACATCAATTTTACCGTAAAATTACCTTTAGTACTTAGAGCCCATTCAGCTGTATCTTCATCGTGAGTTGTTAGGCTTATTTTTAGAATACAGTTTAGGCTTATTTTTTTAATACAATTTATTGTATTCTGATCAAAACAAATTCTCGGTTTATCCATGTTCCATGTTTTCGCATCGATATCAATTGGCCTACCATTATTATACAAATAATCATTTCAGACATTTATCATAATTCCTATACCTACTTTCCACAAAAAATACCTTTGTATTTTTTCAACGCCATTAAAGATGCCTTTCCAAACACAATTGTCCTTTGATTTGGTTTAATTTTTATATGAAGAATATCTGTATTAAGATAATATTTAAATTTTAAAAGCTTAGCATAAAGGGATTCTGGATTTTCCTTCAACCTCCACCCCATTTTTGCCAACATGGCAAGATTAAAGTTTTCTAAGTTTTGAAACCCCATTCCTCCCTCAGACAGGGACTTACAAACTAACTCCAAGCTTTCAGATAAACCCTTTTTTTTTTCCTTGTTCATCCCCCCCCCCACGCACACCAAAAATCTCTTTGGAGATTGTTTAATATTTTACAAATTTTCTTAGGAATTTTAAAACAACTCATTTGGTAAACAGTTAGCGTAGAGGTAATAGTTTTTATCATAACATATTTTCCAGCAGTGTTTAAGCCCTTTACATTCCAACTAACCAGTCTATTAAGCATTTGTTCGACTATTTGTTCAAAACTTTTTATCTTTGATTTGTTTGTAAACAAGGGGTCTCCTAAATATCTCTCATCCAAAGGGATTA
Source organism: Papaver bracteatum (assembly GCA_023529315.1). Classification (NCBI taxonomy): domain Eukaryota; kingdom Viridiplantae; phylum Streptophyta; class Magnoliopsida; order Ranunculales; family Papaveraceae; genus Papaver; species Papaver bracteatum. Next base: position 27,894 of record JAJJWX010001809.1, on the reverse strand, counting down.
CCTTAACACTAAGAATTTGTTGTATCTCTAATTTCATGGTTGAATCAGTTCTACGGATAAAGAAGACACCAAATTTGCTAAGGTTTATTAATTGTCCAGACGCTTTGCCAAAATCAGAGAACATTGTAACTAAGTTTGTGTTGGTTATTATATTAGCCTCACAAAAAATTAAACAGTCGTCGGCAAACAAAAGATGGCTTATCGACGGGGTATTTTTATAAATTTTTATTCCTTTTATTAGACCATTAGATTCAGCATGGATAATTGTTCTAGACAAGGCTTTAATACAAAACAAAAAGAAATAGGGAGATATCAGATCTCCTTGTCTTAAACCCCCTCTAACAAGAAGAGATAGGGGGATACAAATTTTCCAGATGCTTCGGTACTTTGTTTAGTTGTTGCTTTTGAAAGTAAATCTGAAATCTAACTTTTCATTTTTAGTTAAGTTAAAAATTGTTGTTACATATGATACTTCATTTGGAAATTCACAATAATTAAAATAAATTAACTACTCTCTCTAGTTTGCGGCCTATGGCTTTTATTTGAGGCCTATAGATTTTTTCATCAACCCAATAAAGAACGATAAGGGGTGTCTAAAATGTGTTAAAATACTAAATTACCCTTTTGTAGATGGTGAAATTTGGATAAGAGGCAAAAGTATCATTTCAAGACCATATACGAAACTCAACTCTCACTTGAGAGATTAAGCTAGCCATTGGTCCTTAAGGCACTCGTAGCCACGATTTCAATTATACGTCCCCGTGAGACATTGTTGGTCGCGGTGTCGTGATTCCTAGCACACATCCTCGACGAGATACGTCTGATCACGTAGATTCCGTAGAGCATAAAACGTCCACGGCATACTTATGAACCAGAACAGACACAATTACAGCATGTCTTCGCGAGCCGTAGCTGATTGTGATGTCTTGAATCCTAGCATACATCCCCGCGAGATACTGCTAGTCATGTGGGCTCTGTAAATGCATAAAAACGTCCCCGGAGGACTTATGACCCAGAGCGGAGACATACATGTCTCCTGTAAGCACGACTCATCCTATTTGAGATCAAAGACTAATTCCCAGTATATCATCGTGAGATACACTGGTAATGTCCACTATAGGCTCTGACTTGACTTATTGAGGTTTCCGAATAATTCCTAGGACATCCCCGCAAGATACGTTGGTTATTCTGCCTCTGGGCCCATTCGACATATTAATAGAAAATCCTTCCGAGATACACTGGTCATGTCGGCCCCATAAACACAGATACAATTGATTCCTAGCACATATCTGCAAGATACGCTGGTAAAAGATAAGTGAGCCGAAGTCTCATAGAGATATTATTAGGCGTGAAAGCCTTATTTTCTCTCCCAAACATGTCTCAACTGACTTCGGAGAGATTTCATCATGTTGGCTAAGTCTTGGATAGACTCCATCTAATTGGCCAAATATCAGACGGTCTCAAACCCGTCGTCCAAATCTTTGGAGGCATCAAACCCGTCTGTCAAATCCCTGACGGCTCCAGACGCGTTATCCAAATCTCAGACAGCTCTAGACGTGTCAGCCAAATCTCAGACAGCTCAAGATGCATCTGCCAAATGTCAGACATCCCCAGATATGTCTTCCAAATCTCAAATGGCCTTATCCGAGCTGAGTCATCTTGTCTAAAGAGTTTTATGCAAGTACAAGATTTAGGCACAAGCCTCAAGCCTCTTTCTCAGCGTCTCAAACATACTCACGGCTAGTAAATTGAGCCTGAAGTGTACATGTCTATCCCAAAACGTGGATAACTTCTCTTGAGCTCCACATGCTCCACAAAGGGACCCACAAGAAATAATACGGTTTCCGCGTGACATATGTGACTAGACATAGAGAGAGTGAGCTCAACCTCAACTTATTTCACACTTTACACATGATTTCTAGGGAATTCCATGTCTTTTCATGTGACTCATCCTAGTCATTCTTACAAATCAAAGAATATCTCTCTATCTTGGCCAACTCTACTAAAGAGAACATTTCTCTCTCTCAACACATCATCACAAAGACTGAGTCAGCTTCACACAAATGAGGGGATATCAATTAGGGTTTTGGTCTGGCAGTCTATGACACGTGTGAGAAATACCCGGCTTATTTATCACCGCAAAAGAGAGTAAAGGCGATGGAATAATAAGATAAACTCAACCTAGTTTATCTCTATTTATTCCTACAGAGACAGAAGAATTGCTTCGTATGGCACGGCAAGTAATCCTTATCTTCACAGACATGAGATTAGAGGTTTCAGCTATAAATATGTCCTCTATTTCTCTAAGCTAACACAACTTTCTCATAACCTCTCAGAATAATTCTTCTTTAAACCCTAGAATTTGTTGATATCTCTGTTCATGTGCTTCCCTCCTTAAGACAATCCATAACCTCTCATGTTACTGAAGCATCCTTTGAACGTCCACTGTGCGTAGTTTAGGTGAAGACTGATCGTGCTCAACCTCTTGTACATAACTCACTTTCAAAAACCCTAGAATCCCACTTTAGCTTCTCACCGATTTTAGGTAACTATATTTTGGAGACCATAGTGGAAGGTTTCCACTCAGTTACAGATCTCAATTATGGTCACTATTAGTAAGGAAGCGATTCCTCAATTGGTTCATTCTTTGTAAATCAATTACATATTTAGCCTAGAGATTTATCCCTACCAGCAGTTTTCTCTCTCATACAAGTGCAGTAAATAGGTTAGTGCTTCGCGGATCACCTGGATCTCACCTTAAAATGTGACAGTAACCTATTTCCATGAAAATATACTACTAATTCTTGAAAAAGTTTGGTAAGAACCAAGGCGAGCTCCTGGGGACTCAATAAAATCTTGCAAAGTCTCATTTCGATATCCAGACTTATCTGAAAATGCCTTTAGAGTTACTAGTATGGATAGATCCAACAAATCTATATTGAGTACACGTTTTTTAAAGAAGTAGTACCAAAACTGCTGAGAATAGCACGGACGGGATCCATTATGTCTGCAATTGACCTCACTGGAGAAGATGAAGCTCGTTATGAACGCGACAGAGCAAATGAGCAACCATCCAGTTGACCTTACCGCTCTCAAGGACCATATGACGCTCTAAACTTGAAGATTTTTACGAATGTTTGCTCCAAAATTCGTTTAGGTCAAGGGACCTCAAACTGATCACGGGGGACTCGGGAAGTTTACTTAACTTTACTATTTTACTTATAACTCTTTCATTTTGTATCTGGTTGACCTAGTTCTTTTTCCGTCGAATTTTTCTTTGTGTCGTCTACAATATGAACTCAACAAAAACTTGGAAAGGTTCCAAAAAATTCGTGACCTAGTCAAAAGCATTGCAGAGCCACATAGGGTCATTAATCGTCAGTCGAGATACATCTTTTCGTTCTTCCTTCTTCAGAGGATCATGACAAAAATGCCAAAAATGCCAAAAATTATAAGACGAGACTACGCATGCACCGGGACTATATCAAGTAGAATTAGCATTTAAATCATCTCTCAACAATAAACTCATGCATGACAAATTACAGTTTGCAATCGAGATGAAAAAGAGTTTAAAGTTTCTACTTTAATCAGACGTGGCTCACACTTAGTCTATCTAACCCGACGAGCTGGAAAAAAATGGTAAAGAATTTGACGATTCCCCAACAAAAAGTGCACGTCTATGTCCTTGCTACATCATGTCAAAAGGGACAGACGTTCCAAAATACAATCTAAAAGATATGATCAAAACACTAGAATATATTGCTGCTGAAAAGCCCTATATTTCCGAGTTCAACTTCATGTGGATTTATCACCTGAAAAATAATCTCCAGATTTTAGTTTTATACTACTAGATGAAATTTGAGTCTCTTATGTTCGATAGTTGGGGTCAACCACTGAAACCGGATCTCAAACGAAGTTTTTATAACATACGGAGTGAAGATCGCACATGGAAGGAATTTCTATTACGAATTTAACTTTGGGTTTTCACCTACTCGCATATGAAACAGATTAAGCTAGGTTTTGCACAAATTAAAAAATCATGAGGGTCCCCTTCCTTTACCAAATGCATATAGAAAAGGTCAAGAGAGAAAATTACCAACATTTAAGGAAATCATCTGGCAACAATGGCCTCTACCTATCGGGAAGAAATCTATCTCTTCTTATCTCAGGCCTATATATCCTTTCCTATGTGTCTCATAAGATACCAATCTCTCTTCCATAAGATCCTCTCTAACAAACGAAGACCGAAGTTTAGCTTTATCCAGTCAGCTCCAATAGAATCCAGCGACTCTCGCGACTACCTCACATTAAAAGTAAAGACTTTCACGGGTTGTCATCAAGTTTTCCATATTTACAAGATCCTCAGAAGAAAGGCCATTCATAGTTATCATTCTCATGACGCTAAAATCGCTAACAAATATCTCATCCGTGGTTAGAAAATACATGGGTCCCGTGAAATCCCTTCAGGTCGGTCAGTTATCTCTATGTATCCGGAATCTCTTTCTGAAGGTCCTCTGAAATTTTTGAAGCCCGCTCTACCAAGGTCGAACTTATTCTCACCATGATGAGTACTCTACGAAGGAGAGGGGAATTAGAAGAAGTACCAGAAAAGCTACACATGAAGACTTTTAAAATTTTGAAGAAAACAAAAGAAGTTTGATTCGAGTCAGGAACTCAAGTTCATGAACCTCTATAGACAATTCAAGGTCGTGCCTCTCTCATGTATTGGGTGCATCATTATACCTAATATCTCTCAATTCTCTTCCTCGCTCCAGAACGCAATGGAATCAAGGCTCATTAGGGTTTTTGACGAAAAACCCTTGGTTCAAAGTTTATAAATATTTCAAAAAGGTATTTTGGTAATACAGGGAGGCAGATCGGTAGTGCACGACCAAAACCACATAAAAGACAAAGTTACCTTCTTTGATTTTATCTCAAGAAGGAATCTCTCAAGCAAAAGGAAAAGGAACTAGAGTTAAAAGAGGAAATTAAAGGAATTTGGGTCAAATAAGGAAATCGAGGGTTTTTCTTCCTTATAATAAAAATTCCTCAAGGTCGTGGACAAGCCCTTCCCATGCATGGGAATGTTCTCCTAGGCCAATGGGACATAACTTATTCTCTCGAAATTTTTCCAGAGGGACCAAAGTCGAAGAGATTCAGGGTTTTGAAGAAAATAGCCATAATTTCAAAAATTTGATGAAAAAGGGATTTATTCTAAAAGAGAGGGGGGCGAGCCTCTCCTCATTATCTTGGACGGTTCTCTACACCTCTATCAAACCTTTTTTATCTCATAACACTTCAAAAAAAACGAGATCATAAGGGATTTTCCAAAATACCATTATTTCACAATTTTGAGTATTTCCAAAGAAGAATGCCCTAATACAGCCAGAGACTGACCAAAATACCCTTATTTGGAAATGTGATAATTAACATACTCTAGAATAGTGTGTCTTAAATTTATTTCTAACCTTGTTATTGGTTAGTATTAATGTTGTTTGTCTAAAACTCTATCATGTCCTAGGCCAGGTTAATTAACTTGTGTTTGTTTGACTCCAGAAAAAGGTTAATATAAATAATTATTTTTAAGACAACTACTTATCTTAAAGGAAAATAACTGTCTAACCCGGGTGAGGATATCTGTATCCCATGTTTTTAGAAGAATACCATAACCTCACTTTTTTAGCTTCCTAAAATCAAGGAAGGTTTAGTAATCCTTATCCAAGATTGGAATTACACTGAGACAAACACATTTTAACCATTCTTTACTGGATAACCCAATCTATGACGGGATATCCAGGGTACCAAACATGACCTAAGTGTTCAGAGAAGAACGGGATTTAAACAGAATCTAGAAAAGCATAATTTCAGAGAAAATAAAGGGAATCTAGCTCAAACAGGGAAGATCGAGTTCATAACTTCCAAAAGCAAAACCAGACACATGCCTCTCTCCCTCTATGAATCTGTGACTATGCCTAAGGAATCTCATAGAGTCTCTCAGGACAGGAAAAAATGGGGCTCATGTTGGTTTTTGATGAAAATACCCTTGATTTCAAAAATAGGTATTTTCTCTCGGAAAATGGTGTATGATTGGTATAAAGGCATGAACAAGCTCTCATCACATAAGTTACTAACCCCTGAATACATATGAACGCCCACCAAGCCTCGTCAAGTCTCTCCAGAGTATCTGAAGGAGTCAGACACAAACAAAAAAGGAATTAGTGTTTTAGTGTAATATGAGCCTAAACTCAGAATTCGTGTGGGATAAGGACTCCGCAACTCAGAAATAAGTATATATATCATTTCTCATGGATCTTCATCAACAACACAGCCAAATAGGAAGTCATTCAAAACTATCTCTTCCCCACGTACTCACCTGTACAAATTCGGAAGCTCAAGGACGCACAAAGAGAAAAAAATAGGTTTTTGGCCAAGTAAACCCTCATTAACAATTCCATTCGATCAAGACGTGAATTTGTCTCATCAGGACTCCATTATCATGCCATTAATGCCTCCTCACACAAAATTCCAAAAGGTTCCCAAGTTCATAGTCGATACCAAGATCAGAATCATAACAATCGAAGGCTGAACATAAATTAGGGGACTCTGTAAGAGGATTGTAATTTCATGCCGAATGATTCATAATCATCTATATACTCATCATAGAACAATCAAGGTTCTACTCTGAGTAGGGGACTTAATGTAGATGCTAAAATTTGGATAAGGATCAAAAGTGTCATTTCAAGACCATAGATGAAACTCAACTCTCACGTGAGAGATTAAGCCCTTGGTCTTCAAGGAACTCATAGCTAAAATTTCTAGTATACGTCCATGCTAGACACTGCTAGTCGTGATTCCAAGTGCACATCCTTGATGAGATACTGATGATCACGTAGGTTCTGTAGAGAGTAAAACGTCCCCGACAGACTTATAAACCAGAAAAGCCACAATTCCAACATGTTTTCGCGAGACACGGCTGATTGTAATGCCATGAATCCTAGTATACATCCCCACGAGATATCTGCTGGTCATGTAGGCTTTGTAGATGCGTAAAAATGTCCCCGACGGACTTATGACCTAGAGCGAAGACATACATGTCTCTTGTAAGCATGACTCATCCTATTTAAGATCAAATACTGGTTCCTAGTACATCATCGCGAGATACACTAGTCATGTCTACTCTAGGCTCTGACTCGACTTACTGAGGTTTTTGAATAATTCATAGGATATCCCAGCGAGATACACTAGTTATTCTGCCTATGGGCTCTTTCGAAATATTTCTAGAAAATCCTTCCGAGATACACTGGTCATGTCGGCCCCATAAATATGGACACAATTGATTCCTAACACATCTTTGCAAGAGACGTTGGTAAAAGAAAAGTGAGCTGGAGTCTCGCAGAGACATTATTAGGCGTGCAAGTCTTTTATTTTCTCTTACAAACATGCCCCATCTGACTTCGGAGAGATTTCATCGTGTTGGTTAGGTCTTGAACAAACTCCATCCCGTAAGCTAAATATCAGACGGCCTCAAACCCGTCGGCCAAATCTCTGACGGCCTCAAACCCACCGACCAAATCTTTGACAACCTCAAACCCTTCAATCAAATCTCAGATAGATCCAGACGTGTCAGCGAAATCTCAGACAGCTTCACACGCGTCAGCCAAATCTCAGACAGCCCCAGACACGTCGGCCTAATCTCAGATATCCCCAGCCATGTCAGCCAAATCTCATATGGCCTCATCCGAGGTGAGATATCTCATTTGAAGAGTCTTATGTAAGTACAAGACTTAGGCACAAGCCTCATCTAGGCCTCAGGCCTCTTTCTCAGTGTCTTAAACACACTTAAGGCTAGTAAATTGGGCATGAACTGTACACATCTATCAAAAAACGTGGATAAATTATCTTGAGATCCACATGCTCAACAAAGGGACCGAAAGAAAATAATACGGTCTTCACGTAACATACGTGACCGTCCATGAAGAGAGGGAGTTCAAACTCATCTCATCTCACATTCTACACACGATTTCAGGGGAATTTCATGTCTTTTCACGTTACTCATATTAGTTATTCTCACAAATCATAGAATATCTCTCTATCTTGGCCAACTCGGCTAAAGAGAATATTTATCTCTCTCAACACATCATCACAGAGGCTGACTCATCTTCACACAAATGAGGGGATATTAATTAGGGTTTTTGTCTGGCGGTCTACGACATGTGTGAGAAATACCAAGCCTATTTCTCACCATATAAGAAAGTAAAGGCGGTGAAATAATAAGATAAACTCAACCTAGTTTATCTATATCTATTCCTGGAGATACAGAATAATTGCTTCGCATGACATGACAAGCGATCCTTATCTTTACCGACCTGAGATTAGAGATTTCATCTATAAATAGGTCATATATTTTTCCAAGATAACATAAATTTTCCATAACCTCTCAGAGCAATTCTTCTTCAAAGCCTAGAATTCTCTTGTAATGGCCCTCAAGCTCGTCAACGCTATTAGACTGGTCAAGTGACGAATTAGATGATATTAACTCGAGTAGTTTAACACGAATGTTAACTAATATAAATTAATCTAACAAAGATTTAGATACGAAACTAGTATCGTTAGATAGATCTCGAAAAGTTACGTGGAATAGGCTACTCGAACGTGTCATTCGGGTATCAGACGAGGAAGATATTATCAGAATTATTTGAAGAGAAACGTTGACCGCTGGGCTGCCCTTATCCTCTTTTGAGTGTATCAGTATTTTGGGCTTGGTCTTATCGACACCAAACCGTGAAGATAAATCATATCTTATTTTCTGTTCTTTCTTATCTTCTTATTTCTTTTTTCTTCTTCCTTATTCTTCTCCTTCTTCTTCTGCTACTCTGTTCATCGCCTCTGGCGATTTTGTGAATCATTCTGAGGTCAAAATTGAAGAGAAATTTTGGGGATACATTGGAGGTTGATTACTGGTGATGGTGTTAAGGTTGATTCATTATTAAATGAAGAAGAAATGACGGATTGAAGAGAACTGAAGTTAGGGTTCCTGAGAGATGGAATCGATTGAAGAGTTATGCAATATAGAGGATGAAATTGAGTTCTTAATAATGAAAGATCGAAGGGGTTATTATTCAATTGATGTTTTGAAGTAGTTCCGATGAAGATTGAATTTAATTAGGGTTTCAGTTTGATTCGGGGTTTGGATGGAATTATTAGGTTTATTGAATTACTAACAGATGAAGAACAAAAGGGTTCTGTTTAATTGAAGTTGAAGATTGGTTTTGATTGTGAATCGAAGGATTAGGGTTTGGTTCTGTTTGAGTGAAGATTTTGGGAATATGCTGTGATGAACTGTGGGTTAGGAATTATATGGTGATGAGCTGAATCGGATCAATCTAAAGAAGGGTTGATTTCAATTGGTGAGGATAATCATTTGAGGTAATTGTTCTCCTTTGTGATTTTGGTTAAGTTATGCAAATTGTGTTGTTGAATCTATTGATTTGTCTATAGACAGAGAAGTTCATAATTGAGATTGGGTAATTATTTTTGTTAATAAGATTGTGGTGTGGATTAAATCCAGAATCTGTTAGATGGATACTAAGTAAGTTGTAGGTGGTGTTTGAAAAGTGAATGAGTTTAGCATCATTCTTGAGTCTGTTGTTATAATTTGGATGAGTGGGTGATTTCAAGACATGAGAATTATAGGTAATTTTGATAATTAAATAGTTAGAGTTGAGTTAACTGTGGTGGTGATGTAAGGTGCAAGGGAATGTTGTGTTTTTGCTGAAGTTGAAATGTGGTTGGATATAGCCAGCGATATCATTTTGATTGGCATTTCATTGAGGGACATGAACTGAGTTTGGTAGTGGTGTTGTAGTGAAGCCACAAAGTTAGTGATGAACAAGTTGTTTAGGATATGAAGTTAAAGTTGGCGTAGAGATGAGACTGAGATGGATTGTGTTGGTACTGAAATACATGGAACGTAGTAGAGGAGTGTTAACCAAACTTGAAAGTGGTAATGTAATGGTTGTGGTCTGTTGTTTGTTTATTTTGAGATTGGTTTGCGATTGGGAAGGAGGGTTAGATGAAGTTGTTAAGTGGATCTTAGGGGAAAGCTTGCCTCTGCTTTTGCAGTTAGATTCTATTAACAACGAGCGATTCAAAGAATGAACCGGGGGATTGTGGATCTCGAGATAAGCGTGGCTGGTCATCAAAAAGGTGTGGGGATGCATTTGACAATTTTGTAATCATTGTTATTTCTTTTATGAAAGTCTTTGTTTAATAAACTCATGCATTGTCTATTCGCATATTTCATGCTTTGTTTATCTTTATGATTGTCTTTGGGAAATGAGAATTTCCATCTGTGGTATATTGGATAATGCTCCTTCATATTTTATGGCTAGGGCGATACACCACAATATTAATAATAGGTGTGGAATTGGCATCAATATTATGTGTGTGTACCTTTCATCCACGGACTAACATAAATTATAAGGTGTGTAAATGTCACCGCAGAAATTATAAGGTGTGTAAATATCAGTTTAAAGGAGGAGTTTAGGTCCATATACATGATTGTTTATTTCAGTGGTTTAGTTGTCTTCTAATGTTTGGGAAAACATGTAATGGTTTCCAAATCTGCATATGATTCCTTAGAAGTTAAATGTTAATTATTCCCCATTTTCAGTTTCAGTGACAGAGCAGAGTTGCGCAGCGAAAGTTCCGAGAAGTTAACTTCGTTAGTTGATTATATTCTGATATGTTGATTGTGTTGTATATTCTTTTGTAATCCAAATGATTATTTTATATATATCATTGGAGAGGAATTCTTGCATATATGTTTCTGAGCGGGGTTAACCTTGGGTTAAGTTCTTTTGTAACAGATTTCTTAATTGACAGTTTAAGTGTTTGATTTGGATTCATTAGTGCCTCTTTATTTAGTTAAATTCTTGGGTTAGTCAGCTGCTAGCTTCGGGGGCGCTACAAAAGTTGGTATCAGAGCTCACTATTAGATCTTATATGGTAGACAATAGGCTTAGCCCTCTCTAAGAACTATATTAGTTTAGAACTGGGTTGAGTTTGTGAGATAAATCTTAATCACTAAAAGTTATCAATAATTAAAAGATTTATCTGATTGATTGATTTGTTTGTTTGATTGTTTATGTATTGAAGTAAAAATTGTAGGGTACACCAATAGCTTTAGCTGATAAGGATTTAATAATAATTAATCTAAAAAGTATGAGCACGTAGATAATTTAATACTATAAAAACAAAGATTATTATTATTGGTAAATCTTGAAAGTTAAATAAAATTTATTGAATACCCTGACTTATACATAGAAATCAACAATTTATAATCACATAAATGTTAATAATATTCTTGGAACTTAATGATAATTGAAAATAAGAACGATAGTTCAACCATCAACGTTAATAGTAAGAATATTATAATAGTAATCATAAATCATAATAAAAGTGGTAATTTTGATAAGTAAGGTTAACATTTATTAATTAGTAATATATTGAACTTAAACTTAATTAAAATCTCACTAAAGATATATAATGATAGAAATAATAATTATGTATGGAAAAAAAATTTTATTTACGTTTATCTACAATTAAGTTTTGCAAATTAAACTAAATTACAAATTATCTTTAATCTAGTAAATGATCCAGTGAATCTATAAAATGAAACAAATGTACATGAGATAGTGACAATAGTATTTAGATGATTAATGTAATATTGGAAATAAAAGAAAATAAGTTCGTACGTTAATAGGATACCTTACAATATTAGCAAAATCTAAAAGACTATGAAGATATATTGTAAATTTTGTGTAGACTCAAATTTAAATTATATTAAATTACCAACGTCAATAGTTAACAAGGAATAGAATACGGATTTAATCTGAACAAATAAAATCTATTATATCAATCTTTACATAAATTAAAAATTGTATCTACTTAGTGCATCAACCGGACTATCGACTTAAGATAAGAATAATGAATGTAATAACACAGTTGATAATAGTATATGAGTAATTAAGCTGATAGTAAATTTATAATAGATAATATTTGGAATTAAAATTCGATTTCATTTAAACAAATAAATAATAATAAAGATAATTAAAAATGAAATGAAATAAATTTTGATAATTCAATTATTTAAAAATGCGGCGCACTATTTATATATTTACAAAGTAAATTTATTATAATTTCACCAGTTAAGATAAAAGTTGAATACTAATTAATTTTAATAAATTAATAATTAGTTTATCTAGCACTGGAGAATAGTGAAGGTTGTGTTTTCTCTGTTTGTAGGAAGGCATTGTTGGGATTGGCCAACCTTGACAGGGCAACTGCATTCAGAGATGACTGATCATAGAAGTATAATTTAAATCTTTAGAAAACCGATAATTATAAAGTCACCTAGAAAGATTCGTAGGAATCTCCCTTGTAACTAGAGAAAAGTATTTTATAAAATGGAAAATTAGTTTAAGAAACTTAGACTTTCCTATTTGATAGAATCTAAATCAGTGTAGTTGAACCTAGAGCTACAAATTTTAGATTTCAGTTGTAGAATCCATATAAGTTTGTGCTTTATTTCTTATTGGTTGCGCTTAGGCAAGAGATGAGATTATTCTATAAGGTGGGGAGTTTTCAAGACTAGAAGGCAGTCTGATTTTCGAGGACGAAAATGTCTAAAGGTGGGGAGAATGTAATGGCCCTCAAGCTCGTCAACGCTATTAGACTGGTCAAGTGACGAATTAGACGAATTAGACGAATTATACAATTTCAGAATCCAAGAACACACAAAAACATCATCATTAATAAGAATCTCTTTTACAATTTCATCAAACTTATACCTACATAAAAATAATTGATTCTTCTTCTTCTTCCACTAGATAATCACCACCACGATATAGTGTTCATCCACCATAAACAACAACACCAAAACAACAGTAACATCACCATCACCTCCAATCAGTTAAAGATTCATTCATTTCCCCCAAATTTTGATACAAAACCCTAGCTTTGAATTTTAAAATTTTATAATTTACATTAGACCAAATCGAAATATGATCCAAACCTAACTTTTCTTTTCAATCAATTCACTAAAACCCTAACTTTCCGAAGGTTAGCCTCACTGTCAACTGAAACAAATGTCCACATCAATGGAGACATCAAAATTTTGGGCTAAGCTGCAACCAGCAATACTGCGGAGAAAGTGGTGGATAATGTTGTTGATGTTGTTAGGAAGAAGAAAATATGATCAAGAAGGAGAGCACTCACTTTAGATATAATTTTTTCAGAGGAAGAAGAAGATTAATTGAACCTAAAGGAGGAAGAAAATCTATCTTCCTCAACCGACTTTTTATTTGATGGTGGTCAGGATATTGTTTTCACGCGTGGTTAGATTGTAACAAGTGTAGTTATTCTCTAACAGACGTTTGTCAATGAAATGTAATTGTAACTAATACTAGGGATAAAGGGGTAACTATAATTATTCTATCACGGAGTACAAGTAAATTTGGTCAGCGGTTTTGACCTGACGGTCTCTGACGGATCCAGGTACCAAACCTTAATTTTTTAAATGTTGGGTACCAAAGCAATGTGTTGGTCATTTGTCGGGTACCAAACATTAAATATCCCAAAACTAAATCCCTAATCACAAACAACAATTTAATTTTTCATTATTTGGGTTTTCAAACAACATTTCTCGGCAACAAACAATTCGAGTGATTGAGTTATATCCCTTTAATCTATTCCTTTTAAAAGGGATTCATCAGTGATTTTGAAAAGATGAGGGTACCCAAATACACCGCAATCTTTTAAATATCAACCTATAAGTCCGATACCAAGTGTGATCGTATATGGACAAAGTCGAGACAATACAAAAACTATGGTATACACTTTATGTGATCATCTATGGATACGAGATCGAGACAACACACCAACAAAGTGTTCACTTGATAATAGGTACGATATTAAACCGAAACACCATAGGATCAATATCAAGTGACAAGGACTTAAAGTACAAGTTTATTTACTTTAAATTATAATAACTAAATTATAATTGTAGAAAATAAAGTAAATGACACAACAATATTTTGTTAACGAGGAATCCTAAAATGAAGAAAAAAAAACCCCGGGACCTAGCCCAGTTTTGAATACTCTCATAATTAAGCATCTATACAAAATTCAATGTCAACTTCGTATAGTTGAGACCAAGTAGACTACCCCTATCCACTTAGTTTCCTCAGTATCCATGCGTCTTCGACTTCTAGAATCAAGCACGTGAATCACCACTCCTTTAGATCGTATTCCAAACAGTAAAGGAATAAAACTGTTTGGTAACCACTCTATTCAATCTTTGGTAAAATATATCTTGAGTTGTTGACAAAGGCCCTTCTACTTAAACTAATAAAATCCTTTGTCGGGTAAGATCAATTCGAATCGGTAACTTAGATTTAGATTCACAACTATAAGATATGGATATTAAAAAATACCACTAAATGATATTTTCCGATCAATACGACTTTCTGATTTGATAAATCTAATCTAAGTCGGATCCCAGCCGATCAAGATGTGTGCACAAATTCACAAGATACGAAAACTAGTAAGAAAATCTTATTTGTCTTCAAATCTTCAATTGCCTTCTCAATAACCTTCACAACGCAAACTTGAATCCTCTTGTGATTAATCACGCACAGAATGGAGTCTGTTAATAATAAATTATCACAAGTTGTCTTTAGATCCACAAATGGTTCTAAAGATCCCGTCGATACTTTGATCTAGTTTAAGTAACCCTTATGTCAAAAGAGAAGGCTCTCAAGAATAATCAAACTAGGTGCAATCAAATTTTCAACAATTGTTAGTCAATTAAATCAATAATCGAAAACTAAAGTAACAATGCAATTATCTAGTTTGCCACCAACGGTAGTCCTAGAGCTTCTTGATCCCACAGAAGTCTTTAAAACGAGCGGTCGTAAGAGATTTCGCCTTATTAGGGTACTTTCCTCTTCGGATAGACGACTCCACCAGAAACAACACGAATGAAGTTTTCCTGGCTCTTAAAATAGTTTGCAAGAAATGCAAACTCAATTATTTATAGACCAAGGTTGTTTGGACAACAAGGAAATTTCAAAACCGAAAATATTCTCAAGATATGCAATAAAGTACCTTATTTCGGTTTTCCTATTCCCAATTAAATGCCAAACAATATTTCCGAAACCTCTCTTAGAAAATTTTTATTATTAGTTTTGCACATTAACTAATAAATATTTTCCAGATGATATGATTTAATTGCTGGTATTAAAACATATATTATGAAAATCATAATTAAATACTTTCAATATTTCGGTATGGGATCACCTTGAGCATTAATGAATACATTTGAACAATAAATGATAATAGGTATATACATATCCAAACAATATCGACATCTAGAATTTAATCAAACCCTAATTTCTAATTCACACACAACATGAAGAAATGTGTGAACTTGGGAAATTAGGTTTTTCTCTTGGGACCGGTTATACCATGAATCACAATATCAGTTGTGACCGGTTATACCATGCTCCCCAAGATAGGTAGTGACCGGTTACACCATGCTTCCCAATGTAGCTTGTGATCGGTTACACCTTATTTCCCAAATTAGCTTGTAATCAGTTATACCTTGCTTCCCAATTCAGCTTGTGACCGATTACACCTTACTTCCCAATGTAGCTTGTGATCGATTACACCTTGCTTTCGAAATCAGCTTGTGACCGATTACACTTTTGTTTCGGAATCAACTTGTGACTGATTACACCTTGCTATACATTATAGGTTATGACCACTTATACCTTGATTCTCAACATAAGTCAAGATAGGTTCTACCTTGTCATCTGGTATTGGTAATCCAAAGATATCCAATAAAGAACCGTTCCAACTCATTCATGATTTCCCTTTAGATCATGAAACAAGTTCATGAATCTACTTCCTTAAACTAATGTAATAATACATAGTTTTCTAGGATGAAATCACACCTATATCCTTACACATAATCAAGTAACTAAATACATAGATTATGTTGATATCGTATTTACGAAGTTCAAAAGATAAGTGTTATACTTCGTAAAATAATTCCTTGATACTTTGATCATAATGCTATGACCAAGTCTAATCACTAGAGTATCATATATACAACTTCGCATGTTATGTTTTCAATATAAAGCAACTTGAAAGATACATTAGGAATGGAAACAAAATCAAGTCAATATTACTAACCTCAAGAAAAAGGATGATGTCTTCGTTATAGTCATTACTTCTTCACTTTCTTCAGGTCTTCAGCGTAATACTTGTACGTATCAACATTCCTAGACTTTCTAGTCTAACTTAAACGAAGTTCACTCTAGTAAATAATCAAGCGACTCTAGATGAGTTTTGATACTAAAATATGACAACCACCCTGACATACCGACACGTGGTGGTTCAACCGAGCTATGCTCTAACATATTTAACTATGAATCTCTGAAATTTCTCACAAATTCTTTCTGAAACTCAACTAAAATCGGTTTATATAAACATTAACATAAATTTATTGTTGTTGATGTTCCCCAAAATCAGTATATATGTCACACCTATATAAAACGATTTTGGGTTGATGTGATGAACATCAACCACAATGGAAATACGTTAATGCATATATCAATCAATTTATTAACCATGTTTGAGTTTTTGTGCAAACCATGTAATTTTTATCTTTATATTATAGAGCATGAAAATACGAGTTGAACGCAAAAATAATAAGGTCATTCCGACATTGGACGGAGAAGTTACGAGAAAAACAGTCGAAGAAACGCCCAGATAATTGGTTGACGTGGGAATTTATGTAAACTGATTCTAGCAAAACAAAATTACAGAAAACTCTTGAATTTACAATCACAATAGGTCTATGTTCTAAGTCTTATACACCGATTCCAAGAAACGGGTTACAAGTGCATGAACGTATACCGATTTTTGGTTGAGTTTTTTCCAAAAAAATATTTTTTTGTTTTTGTTTTGATGATGAATTAAGAATAGTTGAATTCTAGGTTAACACGATTAAATATCAACTAATCGCCTGAATTAACACTAATTAATCAAGGGTAAACCAAGCACTAAGGAAATAGTTGGCTAAGGAGTTTTATGAAATTACTTCCTAATAACCCTTATTGTCTTTTAGTGATAGTCCTGAAATAAAAGGCATAGGCCTCAAGCTATGGAGGTTAATTACTCATTAACAATGAAACATGTATTCTAAACTAAAAAATGATCATAAAAAATCAGGTGTGTTTTCTAAAACTATATTTTTATTTTGTGATTGTTGTCGTCAAATCTCGCTTTAAGTGAACAATTAAGGAAGTTTATATGGGTATAAAAAAGTGGAAATTCTCATTGTTCCACTCACTAAAGCAACTTCTATGGGATGGGTGATTATTTTTTTAACAAGAAATAATTCGCAATATATCAAAACCAATTACAAGGATGTTTCATCAGCTAAAGTTGTTGAATAAAGCCAGGAAGGAATATAACTTGCCATTCTTCTGAACTTGTATAAGATAAAGAACATGTAATTGGGGGATATGAAATAGTAGTTTTATTGTTCATACCGGCATAGTGTTGAAAAAAAAATAAATTTACTATGCCGATATGAATAGTAACCACACTATTCACATCCCCCAATTAGTTTTCATATCCCCCAATTAATTATTCAAGATAAAGATTTTTTTCGCAACAGAGTCTGAGATATTATTTTCTTCATGATAGACAAAGCTATGTTTCCATGTGATAAAACTATTAAGTAAATAAATTGAATCTTTTATGATATTGCCATTGATACAATTGAGTTCTCATATTTTCCTATTGATTGTATTAATTACTATTTGAGTGCCACCTTCTAAATGCAAATGAGTGATTACTTTTCTTTTCGCCCATAATATAACTTCAAGTGCTGCCAAAACTTCTGATTGCTCCAGATTAAAGGCTCTTGCAGACTGTCCCCTAGCTCCAATGCTTATACCTGAAACATCAAGATTTATCAGGCCTACTCCAACAAGATTATTATGTTTTCAAAAATATGCATCAATATTGATCTCATTGTCATTTAAGGAAGGTTTGTTCCATTTTTTGTTATAAGCATAAACCACATTTTCTCTTCTATGAACAACAAGACCATGTATTCTTAACCAATCTAACATATGAGCTTTGATGCTCAATATAGTATTTTCGGTTATCACCTACAAGTTATCAAATAGAACACTACATTTAAGATTTTATATATACCATATAGTAAAACAAATATGATGAAATTAAGCAATATTAATGGGTCTGTTTTGGACATCTTTATAGACCAAGATTTAATCCACTGATGCCAAATTTCCCCCTGCAATGGTGAAGACAATTAGCATCTATAGCAGCAAGAACAGTAGAGAAAATGTTTCACTAAATAAAAAGATATCGATAAAATTCAGTATGGTTTCTACATAGTAGGCATTCGTTAATCACAAAATCTAGAAATTTGTCCCTATTATGTAGACATTAGTGCAAAACTTTTCGTATGAAGTGTCAGACATTTATGGGAAGATTAGTCTACCACAAGGCTTTCCAATTTATATCAGTTTCAAAAGTGGGTCTAGGTTGAGATACATCAAGAATTGCTATGTAAAAAGATTTTATAGAGAAATCACCGCTAGCAATCAATTTCCATTTTGAAGTGTCATTTTCACTTAAGTTTATTCAAATATCAAAGATTGCATTAACTATATTTGCATAAAAAAAAGCTTGCACGATATTAAGGTTCCGGGTTTTAGAGCCAGAATTAATCAAATAAGAGACTTTATGAATATTAGCAGACACAAAATTAGATTTAGGAGGGTCATCCATGCTAGGAATCTAATTATCTTTCCAGATTGAGATATCATTGCCATCTCTTATCTTCCAATAGTAAAAAATAATAATTAATGATAACAATTCCATCGCATGTTCCCACCAAATCTAAGAGCCATCTCTGAAGTATTTATACTTAAGAATAGTTTCCCAATGAGAGTCATGATTCTCTAACATTCACCAAGCAAGCTTAGCTAATAGAACTTGATTAAGGATGACATATTGTCTATTGTTTAGATTACGTAGATATTTAGGCAGGCTACGTGATCTTCGTATACACTCCCTTTTTTCTTGTTTTTCATTCCACCAAAAATTTCTTTGCACAAAATCCATTTTATCGGTGATCTTTTTTTTGGCATATAAAAGGCTACCATATGATGACTAGCAATTGTCCCTAGAACATATTGGTTTAGTGTGGTCTTACTTGGCCGAGCCGTCGAGCAAGGAATTAGCTAGTTTTTCACTGAATTTATTTGGAGCAAAAGTGGTACTAAGATACTTATCCTACAAACCCATTCTCTTATGTTTGAGATGTTAAAGATTTCACATTTGATATTGTTAGGGATCTTAGGGCTAAAAGCTAATATTGATTTATCGAAGTTCACATATTGACCAAAATACTTACTGAATTGCTCAATTATGTTATATAAATGTCTATCTTCAGGAGATTTTTCTCTAGCAAATAAGAGGCAGTCATCATCAAAGAAAGGATGTGACAGAGCTTGGTATTTTTAATGGCAATGCATATGTGGATAGATTGATTAGATTCAACAGAAAATAAGGCTCTAAATAGCGACTCCATGCTGAGTATGAAAAAGGTAAAATGATAACGAATCACCTTGCCTCAAACCTTTTTGGGGTTTGTACAGAACACCAGGAGAACCACAACACCGGGAGAACCATTCAGCATGATAGAAATAGAAACCGTTGAAATACATGGATTAATGAGAGTACACCAATCATCATAAAATCCTTGACATTTTAAGCTATCAAAAACAAAACTCTATTATATTCTATCAAATGCTACTCATGTCAAGTTTTATAGTTATCCAACCATTTTTATTTTTAGAATTTTTCGTTGAATCAATCATTTCATGAGACATTAAAATGTATCAATTATAATTCTACCAGAAAGGAACGCATATTGAAACAGAAACATGAACTTGTTCAGTAAAAGTTTAAACCTATTCACCAGCAATTCTGAGATGATTTTATAGCTAACATTGGAAAGGCTAATTCGTGTAAACAACACTAATGGGATAATTCTTTTAAGGTATGAGTGAGTAAAATTATGATTAAGCTGTTTTAAAAGATGTTTTGAGTGAATGAAAGATTGCACCATTTTTAAAATATCCTCACATAGAGTTTGCCACCCGGTGGAAAACCATCAGGGCCAGGTGTAATCCAATGCTTCATGCTAAAAACAACATTATTTATTTCTTCACTGGGAGGATAAACAGTTAACATATCATTCTCAATATTATTAATGCAAGGCAGGACATTTCTTAAATAATTAGCATAGTTAGGAGGAGGAATTGTCCTACTCATATTGAAGAAATGATTCCTAAAATTATCAGCAATTTCACATCTCTCAGTTAACCAGATTCTCATAGAGTTTTTGATTCCAATCAGAAAGATCATATCTGGATTATTTGATCTTATCAAATCGCTTAGGTGTTTTCTAGTATCACTCTTCCCAAAACCACAAACATTTCAAGACATGATTTTCATGATTGATATTTTATGAAAAGACACAAGAATAAAATTTGAATACCAAAGAGGAGTGAAACTGTAAATAATATTGAAAGGGTAATTTAAGTAATGTCTAGATATTACCTCATTCTCCCATGTAGTAATTCCAGATTGCTTATCCTTTTGTGGAATTCTAGATGCTGTTTGTTTCTCTATTATGCCCTCATTATTATTTGCAGATTCTTTTTTAGTTACTTGACCATCTGTTTCCTGATCTTTATCTATTAATCACTGTCTTTTCCCTAGTCTTGCCTGCACATTATCACTCTCAATTAGATTTTGTATCCTAACATGATCTTTGGGAGGAACAAAAGGAGTAGCTATGACAGGTTTTCTAGCCACTGGTCTGGGAGTTAAAATAACATTACTTCGAATAGTAGGATTCTTCTTCAATTTTCCAACTCCTCCAAAAGGCGGTGACTTTGCATGAACAACTTTCACATACTCAGCTGCTGTTAAGTGCATATTTTGCATATATTTTGTGTCGAATCCATGCTAGTAATTGCTTAGTTTCTTGAAAATTATTGTATATTACGTTTGTTCTCTCTTATTTGTGTTTTGCTAGGTGAATCATCCAAAAGAAGCGAATTGACACTTAATTGTGCAATATAAGAAGTTAGCCGCAAGCGGATAAGGGCCAAAGACCAAGTGGAACTCATTCGAACTTAGGAGTGCATTCTATCATCTCGAAGAGGACGAAAATACGAAGCCAATGGCGAAAGAATGGAGTCGTTCTGACGTCGTATGAAGATTTTATGGGAATTTGAAGCAAGTAAAGTTGCGAAATTATTTACGCACAGAATTTATAAGGGGCATTCAATCTGTTAAGGGGTACTTTGTTTCAAAGGAACTGCTAAAGGCAGTCGGGTTATTTACTTGGGGGAAATCATAATCCAAATACTGCTAATGGCACCCGGCCTATTTACTCAGGGCCACTGTCTTCTACCATGTGAACTCATCAGAACAGAACTTGGTCGAGTTTCACGACTAGTTCCGGCCATTCTCGTGCTGCTCCATTACAACTATTTTCGGTGCTAGGAAGAACACAGATTTGGTGTGTGAGGTTGACAGGTCTTGGGAGATTGTTTGAGCACGATAAGATCAAGGGAGAAGGTGGCTGCTTCTGTTGGTGATGAACATCGGTGGAAGAATAAAAAAAAGTCGAGCTTGGAGCTTGACAGTGCTGTCGGAGGTTAACAGTGATGGTGATATTGGACTCTGCCCTTACAAGCCATTAACGATGAAGTTGGTGGTCGTAGAGAAGAACATGAGCAGGCAGTGATGATGCTGCTGATGATTATTGATGCTGCACGAGTATGATGATGATAGTGACGACGAGATGGCGCATGCTGTTGTTCTTGCTTCTCGACGATGCTGGAAGCTGTGGATAGGTTGAGAGGAATATGAAGCGAGTTTGGTCGATGGAGACAGAAATAATGGCTGCAGCCATCAGTGATGATAATATCGGCCATGGAGTTAATGGGTGATTGCTGCAAAAGGTAGATCTCGACAGGGAATAATGGGTGCTGATGGTAGTTGACGGAAAGATAGGAGGTGATGGATAACATGGCAGTTTATGGAGCTGCTGTGGTTGAAAAAATGGGTTCGGAGATGCATTGATGTCAGCAGCGAGAGTTTCAAGAAGATGAACAGACAATGGAGATATTGCTGCTCGTACTGTTTTGCAGCGACGATGGTAATGGAGCTGCAGTTGGTGATCGTGATTGTAACTGAAGATAAGAAAGGAGCTAGATTTGATGGTCAGAGCTGAGAATAGAGAAAATGATGGAAAGTGAAGCTGCATGAAGTTTGGTTTGCTGTTTCCGTTGATGGCAAGACTTCTGGTAGTCGATGAAGTTACCGGACTGAGCAAATAATGAAACTCAGGGAGAAAGAATTTTCTCAGAGGGCCTGGTATACGTGAAGTTATTTACAAGAGCTGCAAACTCAGATGTTTTGTAAACTCACGGTAACATGTGTGTCCATGATTCTGCCGGAAAATATAAAAATCCAGCAGATATTATCGCTCATGGAGGTTCGTCTGTCCGTGGATAGAGAATGAAGAGCTAGAAGACTATGCATGTCAGTCTCTGGGAACTGACAGGCCAACAACAGTTAGTGAAGGTAAATGGGCAGGGCCTCTGCCACTTGCGCAAGCCCATTCAGAATCCTCAAGCCATTCTTTGCGCGACCAAGAAGACTTGGGCGTGATTTATATTTGGGAATTGTAACGAGTTTTGGCAACCATTCGACCGGGATTTCGAGCACGGGCGCTTCCACAACTTGGAGACTATAAAAAGAGACTTCTTAACCTAAATAATATCCCATATATCTCTACACATCTCATAGAATACACTTTTGTTCTTCATTCATATTTTAGGGTTTACCCCTTTAGGGGAAACCGGGAAACGGTGTAACATGAGAGGCTAAATTTTTATTGATTAGGATGAATTCAAAGTTCCGGGCGTGAAGCTTAATTATTATACAAGCTTATTCGAAGTTTTTATCATATTATCAATTGTCTTTTCTATATTTAGGGTTTATGATTGGTTTCTAGATTGTCCAAGTGTACAATTGGATTAATATTTTGATCATTCTAATGCTAGTAGAAGTTGGGAGATAAGTGTAATAGTCAAACAACTCTCTATATAAGTAGAAATCGCGAGACCTTACAGAGGGATTCTGTGGAGACATTGCGAGTGAAGACAACATCATCAAGTGAACCTTGAGCTAAGAGTTCAACTACTGGGATCAACCTAATTCACAAAGCCTAAAGCATTCGGTTGGATTACACCTTGAGTGAGATACTACTTGGTGGTTCGGTTGGATAGAATCTGATATTGGAGAGCTTCCGTATCCGTGGTAAAAGGAGTTTTGGGGATAGCACTGAGCTAGTTGCTATTTTACGGTTGGTGATATATGATTCTTACGAAAGGTAAACGAGTATACTATGTAAGTCAACGTTTGGTAACGGCGAATGACTTCTAATCATCTTTTCATTTTATTGTTTATTATTATTTTAATTATACAACCCCCCTTGTCTTTTATTTATTTTGCTGAACTAAATAACATATCAATTACACTGCTCTTCGTGGGAACGATCTCTTACTACCGCTATATTACCAGTTAATTAGTGGGAAATATCTTAATTAATTTGTTGTGGTTACGACACGCATCAGATGCATCTTCACAAGCACCCTTGCAATGATTTATAATGAAGCAGTCCTTACAGAGCTTATGAGGTTGATTTTCATAAAAGAATCTGACCGAATTTGTTACTCTAGCTGCAGTAATTTCCAGAATACCTATTCTTTATGGGGTAGTGAGTTCAATCTTAACACATACTTTGACAGGAATTCTATTAGATGGTATTGCATCAGGTGGTTCAATTGAAATGACTTCACCTAATAACTTTCCTATATCTTCAACATATCTCATATTCAAGTGTTCAGGCTGGAGGTTTTTCAATCGAATTAATTACATTTGCTTGGTCCAATCAAGGTTTTGATGGACTAGCCTTTGGAAGTAATCAAACAAAATGCATAAATGGCCATCAGCGTCTAATGGTTTTTCTACAATGACTTTGTCAACTATGTCTTTGTTCTTCATCTTGAAGATCATCACATTTGTGTCAATATCAATAATTTAACCTCTTCAGGTGGAATGAAATTCCAGGTGAAATGAATATTTTTCTCCACAGCAGCATAGCCCATTTTTCCTTCTATAATAATCTTTCCCATCAAACAAAAATTTCATTCTCCTTCCTCATGCTCTTCATTGTCAGATTCATTTCGGTTGATAATTATAGCATAATCAGAAGCATTCAACTCTAGTAATTCTTTTCTAAACTTCATTGCGAGATCAGACACCTTGTTGTTTGTGCTTAATTATATTTCTCCGGAAACTTTGTTTGCGGTCATCTTATGGTTGAAAGGAAGGTGCTGAAAAACTTTGATAAGATTTTGGTTGTTAGGATTTTGATAAATATAGTTCATATAAGGGTTACTGCAAATAAAAATGCTATAGTATCCCTAAATATTATGCATCGAGAGATTTTTGAGCATGGTTAAAACAGAAAGGGAAATTATAAGAATTGTTGTTGACCTGAACAGATAATTTCAAATTTGTTACAGACTTTTTTATTTGTACTTGTGCGGTTCACACATATAGTTCTTCTCTTGTTTGAATTGAGACTGAACAAAGATTTTTCCATGAAAATGCCGACAACAATGAAAGTTTCCGACGAAACTGTAATTTCAATAAGCAGAACAACAACAACAATAGACGCTATAGTCACCACATGATACCAGGCCAACACCATTTTGGACAAACAATCTGTAAACAAAGGGAGAAACGTGAAAATCAGTTATAGATTATAAAATAAATTTTAACAAATTTTAAAATCTAAGAACTTTTACAAACATGTAAAGACTTTAAATCGACTAATTTTAAAACCAGGGATTAAGGGAATGAGGGAATTTGATTTTTGAAAATTTTAGTTGAATCGGCTATCGCCCGATTCGCAGAGAGGAAAGAGAAAAATTCGACAGAGTCCGTCGACTATTATTGTGCAAAACTTGTAACGAATTTTCAAAAATTAAGGTGCAAAATTAAAAAAGCATTGAGATATTGTTGGTGAATGATGCGTGTCATAGGTGCACTCAAATTAAATTACTTATTTACACACAATTAATTGATAATATAATGGAAGTAAGGATCATTCCCAAGAAGAGCAGGGAGATTTAGTTGTCAAAAGTGTCACAATAGGGGATTTTATTTTAGATTGTAAACAAAGTAAATAAAGCAATTGAAAATGATAAAGTTTGCAAGAAATGGAGAGAAATATGATCAGGGATTCCTTCTTCGTTACTAAACCGTCATCAATTTATTATATTCATCTATTAATACGATTAGTCACAGATTATTACCAACCGTGGAATAACAGCTAGCTCAGTGCTATCCCCTAAATTCCTTATATCACTGGGTACGGAAGCTCTCCAATACCAGATTTTATTCGTCGAAACCACCTAGTAGTAGCTCACTCAAGGTGTAATGCTTTATCTTTTGTGAATTATATATTGATCATAGTAGTTAGACGCTTAGCTCAAGGTCCACTTTCTAGTGTTGTTTATACACACAATCGCTACGCAGAATCCCTCTGCAAGGTCTTGTGTTCTCTACTTTTGTATGAATTATTCGACTATTACTTATCTCCTAACTCAATACTAGCATTTCATTGAATCAACAAATTAATTCAGTTGGCCACCTAAACAATCTATCAATTAATCATAAATATTCTAATTAGTATAAACAATCAATAATCATGTGAAGAACTTCAAAATAGATTTATATAATAACTCAAATCATGTCTAGAACTTAGAATTCATCCCCAATCACTATGAAGTTTAGCTACTCATGGGATTAACAAAGCCCATGAGTTTCATATAATAAAATGGTAAATAAATAGTTACGGTGATGAATCGCTCCAAAACCCTAGCTTTTCTTCTCTTGAGTTCTTCTCTCCAATGGCTTGATTAAAGATTATCAGATTGATTTCCCAAAAATATTAGAAGTTCTCTTATATAGGTGTCCCAATTGTAGTTATGCGCGTGCTCATATCCCGTGTCGAATGGTTGCCAAAACTAGCCGAAATTCCACCAAAAGAATGCCAAATCCGTGTAACATAACATACTACACGTCCAAAGTATTCATGGGCTTCACATGAACAGTAAATCCCAGCCCATTATCTTCACTTCAACTGCTACATGGCCTGTCAGTCTTCCAAAACTGACAGCATATTTTATTTTTTCAATTACGTCTGGGATATCCCGTACGAAAGTTCTCCTGGAACTTTTGATATTTTTCTTCTCTTCATTAACGGCCGGGACTTCTAGCCGTAAGTTCTCCTGGAACTTTTGCTTAATTTCTCTTCTTTCAGTTACGGCTAAAACCTCCCAGCCGCAACTCCTCTCGAATTGAAACTTAATCATATTGTGGTTTGTTCTCCACGGAAACTCGAACTCGTGTTCTCATACTCCACCAGTCAACATCTCCGATAGCAGCAAACCACCACAGCTACTTATCTCCTCTATTTCGCAGCTGCATCAATGGAAGCCTCACCATTCACGTCTTCCTGACTTCTTCATGCTCGGACTTCACCAGCCATCAACACCGCATCAGCAGACTCGACTCCAACTCCATCTCAGCATTCATCATCTCCTTCGTTCAATGCCAGCAGCTAACTCACTGCCTTCATCATTTCTTCCAATCTCTCCCTGTTATACCATGCCAATATTGAGTTCAATATTTCATGAACCAGCCATCGTTATCACTGCCAGATTCAATCCTTCCGGCACCGTTCAACTCCGGTGATCATTCTCTCTGTCTTCTTAACTCGAGCAGCAACAACCAGTTTGTACTGAAAATGCAATATGTACTCCTTCTCTGACTCTATTCTTCAGCAGCTATCTCCAACACTATCGACAACAGTTCAATCCTTCCCCGAGTTTCTCTCCATCAGTCTTCTTATCGATCTTACGTCCATAAACTAACAGCTAACTTCACTACTCTTCAGTCCGTATTTATTTCTCCTCGAATTACATATTCAACTCCTCCATCGAAAGTAAAGATGTTACGTACCAACTCCATCTTCTCTGGCAGTCACCATTACATCACTGCCGAGCTCGTTTCATCATCACATTCAACTCCTCCAATGACCTTATCGTCACTTTTCCGTCACAGCATAACACCGGCTGCAACTCGCTGCTTTCTCTTCATCTTCTGTTTTATCGAGCTTGTTACTGCCAATGGTAGCAGAAACTATCAAGCTCTGTCCATAGCCCAAGTCCAACACCATTCGTTCTCCCAAGCTCAATACCACCCACACGTTGTCCTCAACTCCAATATGAGCTTCATTCTCCCTGTCCATCACTCGCTGATAATGGAAGCAATATCATCAGCAAACTCCCAGCTCCATCGATCAACGTTAGCGGCTCCATTAATGGCAATAGACTCGAGCTCAACCTTCCATCTCCTCGCTCCCATAAATCCATAAGCATCGGCATTACTCAAAACAGCCGGAGCTTCCCTGTATTTCTCATGATAGTTGGTAAAGAAGATGATGGTGCCTTGAGAGATAAGCCTGGCGCCTTCAGAAATATTTAAATTATGACTTCCCCCCAAGTAAAAGATATGACTGTAATTAGCACTTCCTTTGAAACAGTGTTCCCCTTAGCAGAATGGATG